>BSBK01004826.1:150000-192500 GCA_027943335.1 Chamaecyparis obtusa
TACAGAATTTACTAAATTGGACTAGTGTGTGATAACCTATGTTGTTACATTTCTTCTTACCTCTCTTTATCAAACACATGAAGTGAATCATAATATCTTTCATTTTATTATGTATTTATTGTTCATGGTATTCTTTCATATGACATTATGAGGTTAACAAATATCTTTCTTTCTTATAATACATATTGCAAAAGCTTTATCAATGTTTCATATGTTTTCATCATTCAAATTTTAGCAAAATGTATTAAATACATTGATGAGCCTAAAGATAATCCTTCTAATCCCACTCCTATAGTGCATACTAATCTTGATCTAGCTCCTAATGATCCCTTCATAGTCAGAACTAGATTTTGTCTTCCTTAACCTACTCTAATGGATAGTCTTAAGAAGGCTATTCTATGCAATTTCTAGGATGACCTTAGGAAATCTTCTTTTTATCAATACATAATTATTCATACCCTGAATGTTAGATATTTTTTGGATGATTTCTTTTTGAGAGTATTGAGTAGACAAGAGAATTTGGATAATCCTTATTCTTCTTCACAACTAAAGGATGACAAGAATAAAGATAAAAATGTCTCCAAGGAGAATAATCCTTCCTCTCTTCCTCCTTATATCACACACTTTCACAAACCTCAAAATGAATTCCCCTCACCCTCTACACTAAAGGCCAATTACAACATGGGATATGATATCACCACTAAACTAGGATATAATGGCTCAGGAATTGGTATTAATAAATAATATATTAAGGTTCTTATCGACCCTCCTTCATAAAACACTATAAGCGGTGTAGGTTTCACTTGTCTAGATACCTCTTTACCTTCCTCATCTCAACCATAACCCTCGCTTAAAATTATTTTATCAAGACCATCCATTGTCCCATGATACCTTTTGATGATTGCTTGGCTTTGGCTAAAAGAGTCTTTTAGAGAATCAAATATCACTCTACAATTGGAATCCCTTATAGACATTTTCCAAGGAACCAAAGATCTCTTAATGGTTAGTTTTTTTGTTTCTTTCATCATAGTAACAAACACTCTCTTGTTGATTCTATTGATTTTAGATAATTTCTTCAAGATTTGGTCGATATATGTCTTCTTTGTTTAACATTAGATCTTTTACATTTCATTGACATAAAAATTATTTTTTAGCGTATCATTTTTTCCTATTATGTTGTTCTCCATTATTCAAGGCCCTTTGGATAATGTGTATTAAGGACATCATAATACAAACCTCTCATTGCTTCCTTACTTGGGGGGAAAGTTCACATTATTTCACTTATTGTCCCTTTTTCAAAGGATCCATTATCTCTTTTTTTATCATCTCTTTTGTACTATAATGTCCTCCCATGCACAAACTTCTTGATTAGGATCTTTCTCCTTAGTGAGATTAGTGTCTTCCTTTACAATTTTTTCCTTTCTTGGAAGTGTATATGTTATATAATTGGCCTAATCACTAAGTTGACATAATGTTGTATCCTTTCTACTAAATTATCATAATTTCTTTATTTATTTGCATTATTTCATGATACATCTTTTTTTTTGTTTTTAAATTTTATTTTTTTCCCTAGTATGAGATACTTTATTTCATGCAAGATGATTACATATTTTCCTTAAAATATTTTTCATGCGTCAAAAGGGGCCATGTCTATCACAAAATAAACTTCCATTTCTTTCTTTGATTACACGATTATTTTTCAATTTGATCTTCCTTTGATGAAAATATGTTTGTTTTACATTAGGAAACATCTTTGGTTTACAATTTATTTTTCTTATAATTGTATATCCATTATAATGTGACTATCATTAAGGTTGCATCTCATACTATATCTTTCCTTCACACTTTTGGGAAAGGGTTTCATGTCTTTCCTACTTTTTCCTTTTTCTAAGAATCTACTTTCATGTGTGTGTGTGTGTGTGTGTGTGAAGGTATAGATATAATAGAGAGTATGTGAAAATAAAAAGGGCGGATGTAAGTGCGTACATTATGTGGTGTATGTTATTTAGTACAGTTAGCTTGTGAGAAATTCGTAGAGGTTCTTAACTAGATCTTCTACAAACACATCGTATTAATATTTGAGACTAACAGGAACTGCATTCATGCATATTTAGATACAACTTTCTTAGTTCATTTTTTTTACTTAGTAGTAAAACTTGGTTGTAATACCAACAATGAGCCTTTCTAGGTTGTGAGCCCAATTTGAGCGGGCATTCTAGAAATGAGCCACATTTTGTAAAAATTACCTTAACTATTTTATTTATTTATGAGAATTAGCTTCTCCATGGTTTTTCCCATCTTTGATTTTTCACTTAAAATTATAGTGCTCATTGTGTATAGTTCATGTGTGTGCTTATTCATGCTCACATATGAATTGGTTCAGTTGTTAAAGAATTAATTTGTTTCATTTAGATCTAAATTAAATTGACAAAACTTTTAATGTATAACAAATTTAGCCCCCCTGCCCTCACCCATCTCTTAGTTGTCTATGACATTCACTTTCTCTATTCTAACAATATATTTTGACCCTCTTCTAAAAAATATATTATTTTAATTGTAAGACTTTGCATGAAACTATTCAACTTTAATGTTTACATAAGATCATTATTTCAATTTATTTTAACACCATGATAATAACTTCATGTATTTGAGACATTATTTATAAGTATCCTACTATATCATGCATCTTTGCATATTATATTAAAAAAAATTCAATTTTGTTACAAAAATTCTAATTTTTAATAGTATGTAAAGGTTTTTAATAAATATTTTTAGCACTAACATATGAATGAAAGCATCCATCTTTCATTTTCCCTTTATTACTAAGTGCAACCTAAAAATTATTTTTAAAAGAGATTTTAAATATTATATTTTTCTTCATAAAATTATCTATTACAATTACATTAAATATAATATATTATGATAAGAATTGTAGAATTTTTATTTATGATAATAATTTCATAATACAATTTTCATATTTTATTATAGTCTCAAATTATAATTCTCTAATAATAAATAATAATTGGTAATAAATATGAAAAAAATAGTATTTTACTTTTAAAAGAATTTTTTTTGACCTTCTTAACTCTATATTTTAAGACATTGTAAATTAAATTTTACCTAATGAATTAACTTAATTATTGATTTAGTCATTCCAACGTATCTTAATTTGTCATGTCCACTTTTTCTTTTTCTTTATAATTTGATCTTTTATAACTAAATTTTTTGAAATATTCTTTACATTGTTTGATTCACTTAATGATTTAAATATACCACTCATTTTTTAGTTTCTTGTAATTTAATATTATATTAATGAATGATGTAAAATATTTTTTTTTTTATAAATTACTATTGTATAATTGAAAGATTCGAAATATTTTTTAAATTTCTTCATTTTTTCTTAATGATTTAATTTTACAACTTTTTATCATGCTCATTTTTATTGTCATTTATATTATAATTAATTTTGTTCATAATTTAAATCCAAACTATTTTATTTTATAATGTTAATAAAATTTATTTATTTAAAATTATTTTATTTGCATTGTCATGAATACATATTTTTAAAAAAATATAACCAACTAAAATAATTTATGTCTTAATAATTTTAGTTTCACCATCATACCTCTCATTAATGCATCCCTTCCTAATTATTTAATCCTTTCCTAATAGAATATTATTAAATGTTTTGACATTATAATTATGAATTCAAATGACCTAAGATGATAAATATGTTTTGACAAGTAAAACATTACTTTTTATTTTTATTTTATAGTAGTAAATAACAATCTTCAATATAAGTATTTTGGGGTTTATACTTTAGTGGAACTTCGTAATTAAGTTTTTTGTTTTTTGTTTTTAAGATATATCTTTCAAGGATAAGTTTAGTTCAACTTCCTTTAGTAGTGGCTTCATATTTTCTTAGATAATGCTTAAGAAAAGTGTGTTGGAACATGTTCAATATATTCTATTGAAATTTGTGACTTAGTTTAATTGTTTCTTATGATATTTTTAATTGAGATAATAGCGGCTTTCTATACATATGCATCTTTTATAGGAAATTGCCTACTAAAACTCCCTTCAAACTAAATGAATCTTAAAAATAGAATAGAACACATGCACGCACGCACACACATCCTTTGGGAAAAAACCCACCTCAACTCCCTTCGAAAACGAAAATAGAATACACAGTGGCCAAAAAGAATTGGCATACCCTGCTCTATGTGCAGTTGTACTGATCATATAGAGACTATTAATTATTACCAATTGAATTTCAATATGAGTACATTTTATACTCCGACCATTCCCAGAGCTAAAGCCTAACAATACCAATAAAAGTTCCCAAAGTCTCCATCACTCTATTTAATATATGGCTTCGGCAAAACAAAGACATTATACCTTCTAAGACACGTCGACCCACTTGCCGACGCTTGGAATCCCGTTGTTAACCACAAACAGCATGTAGTACCCCGCCGGCGCAACAACGGAATTCGGGGGCGCCGTCACAACTGCGTAGTACGTTCCCTTAACAGACTTCGGAGAACTTGATGCCAGAATGAGCATCCTCTGGTTCATGGAAAACGAGTGAGTTGTGAAGGAAGGAGCGTACAAATGGAACCCAATGTTCTCGGGAGTGTAATTGGAAACAGTGAACTGAACAGTGATGGTTTTCCCATAGTTTACTGAGGAAGAAGACAAGGCGGCAATGGTGGGCCTGTAGATCTGATAGCCTCCATCCAAGTAATAGGGACTGTAAGCTTCGAGTCTGAGCTCTGTGGGATATGCTGTTCCTGAGAAAGCGTAGCCCACGTGGGGATTAGAACCCCCGACGAAGATCCGTCCGTCAGGCAAAACATTTGCACTGGAATGATACATTCTTGGAATGGTGGAGGCCGCGAGGGTCGAGAATCGATCCGGAGGCGATGAATTGGGTCTGTAAAGAAACGGAGCGAGCGCCGGATTTTTTCCCAGCTCCCAACCGGCTCTTCCACTTTGAGCTCCGTTAATTATCAGAATATCTCCGGTGGGGAGAATTAGCATGTCACCCATGACTCTCGGATCAGGCATGTTCTCCATCGCCCAACCAGGGTTCGAATCCGTAATAACAATTCTCCCGCAGCTCTGAAGCGCCGTCAAAAAATCCCCAGCATTTGCAGATGTGAAGGCGTTATCCGGAGCGCCGCCACAGACGAGGATATCAACTCTTTGAAATCCATCAGAAGCCGCCAATGGCAGCATTGCAGATGACCCAGTCGACGGATAATTCCTCGCGCCGCCGGGCATTGTAGGAAACGTCTTCACCACACGATTATTTTTATAATCAAGCAATATGGAGTCCTTGTTAGCAAAGACGAAGAGGTTTCCATCAGAAGAGAGATGCAGAAAAGGATAGAGATTGTTCTCCACTTCCTTAGCAAAAGTCTGCATCAAAAACGGCAGCGAATAGTACCCTTCTCCAGACTTCTTGGGCACGAATTCGTAAGAAAAAGCCCGTCTGCCACCGACAACGATGACTCTGTTATCAGGCAGAATCTGATTCGTTGCATACTATCGCTTCTCTGCAAGATAACCCGACCTCGAGTCGTCCCAATCGCATGTAGAATTGCTGCAGGGCACGAAATAACGCACCGCCTTGGTGCCGTCGTTGTAGCCGCCGGTGCTCACCAGGTCACCGTTGGCTGCAAACGATCCACATGAGCACCACGTGTCGGTCATCACCATCAGAGGCCTCAGGGCATTGGTTGCAATGTTGTATTCTATGGAGTGCGCCCAGCAGTCGTGCTTAAGCGCGAGTTCGTTTTTATCGTCTCTGCATCGCCCACCGTCGAGACGGAGCTGCGAAGCACCGTAGTCCGTCCGATCGAACATAACAACGGTGTCTTTATGCGTCGTGGTCATATGCATCGCCGATACGCCGCCATTTCTCACCACCAGCTCCCATGACCCGCCCTTCACGTTCACTGCGCCGGCTTCCCACACATGCAACAATAACACCCCACACAAAACCACTAATTCAACCATTCTCATTCTGCCCATCACGTACTAAATAATAATGGCAGACCGATTGATTTTGCTCCTCTGCTCTTCTCCCAATGCAATTATGCGTATTATATAAAGGAAAAGATTTTCGTCGCTGGATAGATAGCCACTAGCTCATGCTTGTCAATTAAGACAATTATTATTTCACATGGGACGTTCAGCCAATACCAGAGAGTACAAGAAAGCGGGTGGAAGGGGCCGCCTTTTACGTGTTTGAATGGTAGAGAAGGTCTCCATATACGCACGCAAACAAATTCCGTCGACATGCGAGAATTCCGTTTGCATGCAAACCCGGATTAGATTAACCAATGAAGGAATGCATGTTATAAACAGTTTATGGAATCAGTATGTAAAACTTAGAGAAGCAAAGTCTGACGGTATCTGTTTGCTTAATTTTCTTTCCTTCTGTATTTTAAATTTTCTATAGCGTATCTGAATCAAAAATTTAGTAACTTATTTGGGGAATAGTTAACCAAGGTCATTATATTTAGTATTTCAATGTAACTTATTCATATATTCTTGTACGCCAAACAGTCAATGGGGTAATGACTTTCGGTCTCCACTACTTTTTGAGTGAAATAATATATTTTTTGTTTTCACTATTCTTTGATATCATCCATCTTCCTTTTCAGCATCTAATTTGATGTAAACTAGTAATTGCATTTTGGTAATTTTTTACAATAATTTTTTAATTTAGCCGTTTAAGTAGTAGGCTAATTTTGTAAGGTTATTAGAATTGGTTCAAAATATAAAAGTGTTTTTGCAAAATTTAATGGCATATGTTAGTTGAAATTTTAAGTAAATTTAATATGTGATAAATAAGATAATTTAATATGAAGTCAGATTATTTTTTAAATTTTTTGATTTATTTATATATAGTTTTATTTTGTTTATTTCTATATATTTCTTAGTTTTGCATAATTCAATTATTTTTCATTCTACTAATAATATTATTATTTTGACGTTCTTTGTATTTATTTCATCTTATGAATGTTAGTATTAATTGCTGCTACTGCATTTATAACGATTTTAATGAAGTATAATTTGTCAAAAAAAAAAAAATTGAAATATTTTGAAGTAAATGTGCAATAGAGCAGTTGACAATATACTGTATGGTAATATAGTTAGTTATTAAATTGATTGTAGAAAAATTTAATACTAACATAGTCACTAGTTTCATTGATAAGATAAATAGGTAAATCTAAAAATATCTTATCTAATTGATTACAAACACTAACTATGAAAGCTTTGAACCGCCCATAATCGCTCATAGGGCATTATTTGATCCCACTCTACAAAGAACCAATCACAACTTGCAATCAAGCTCGTTTTATTTGGCAATTTCAGATTGGCCCTAAAAACGTCAATGGAACCCTAAAAATTCTCTTCATGTATATCTATGTTTGAATATGAAAAAATTTACCTACTGTACTATTTTAATATTTTCGCCCGGCCCTTTTTACATTATTTAACGCTGCGTTATCTGTTAATTTTTCTCTTTATTCTTCTTTTTCTTTACTTTATTTTAATCCGTTCTGTCCCAACTCTTTAAACGTGTACTTTAAAACTCCATTATTATTATATATTTGTTTTCAGCATATACTGAACGAGCTTTGAAACTAATTGACTCTATGTAAGGCCTGACAACCTTTAGTATCAGGCTCGTCAATTTAGACTACTTTTGGATCACTGTTTTGGTCATAACCTGAATTTTCTCAATTCCGTGGATAGAAAAATGATTGCTCTGGAACATGTAAATACCAGCGATAATAAACCATTAAAAAACTGATTCAGAATTATCAAGATCGAAGCCTCCACTGTACGGAGCGCTGTAGATTAGATTCATTTGTTCTGAGTGTACATATGCGACGTCCTACCTCAATTGTTTGCCTATGTTCAAATCCAAATCAATTTCTTTTTGACCTAACGTACGTACCCAAAGCAAAATAGAAATCTATTACGTTCTCTGCTCACGTTTCCCTCCTTGTCTACTTCCAATGTATTGAAATTAGTTCCAATGTTCATGTTCTGTCAACCATGTCTAGTTTCAACCAACAACTGAATAAAAGTACAAAGGTATTAAACTATATTGAGTTGGAAGACGAGTTTGAAGATGTTTTGAATTTGTAAAGAGATTATCATATATATATATATATATATATATATATATATATATATATATATATATATAATATTTATTATAAATATTTTGGTTGTACAAATATTAATATTAATATAATCACATGAATTTGATATGCAATATTTCAACAATGAACTTAAGAATAACATTTTTTTTTTGCATTAAACACAAATATTGCAATTAAGAAACATGATTGTAGTTATATTAGAATATGTCATAGAATCATCCATATCTTGAATCTTGGACCTGTCTCACAACTCATGGCAAATCATTAGCAGGAAGGAGAGCATAACTTGAGTTCTTTGCCTCCACAACCATAGACCAACAACTCCCTCCATGCCTTCCTTCTAGAAGTGGCCCTACATTTCATGAAGCGTATAGATAAAGGAAACCAACAAATTCACATCATTTTAATTATATTGGTGTGTCCAACATAATCCAATCGACCATCCAAACTTAGACAACCTTATAACAAAGCATGACCAATCTAACTAGATCATGAAATCTGAGAGCCTATGAGATAACTATTGCAAGAAAAGTTTTTCATCACTTTCGCCAAAATTTTACTATAATAGACACTTCAATAAGAAGTAGAAGTGTGTATCCACACACCTCCAACTCAACTTGGAAATGGCATTCATGCTATGATTTATCGTGCAATTGATTCGTTTAACTAATCATCGAGTTTTAATAAAGGAATAGGACAAAACATTTTTATCTTTCTATTGTCAATAAACATCTAACTCAATGAATTATACATCCGACAAAGGACTCTTGTTTCTCATACCAACAATTCATGGACCTAATTCAAGTGTATGATACTCTTCTAAATCTCACAAAATGACATTCTAACTTCTTTTACATGTTATAGGGGAGAGGCTTGAATGCTTGAACACGTTCTAATGGTTGTGATAATAGTTCTTAATTTAATACCTACACTTACTAATTTAATATCCAATATTTTTGGCAACATTGTACTAATAGTTGTGACTATAAAGCTTTTTTTGCTAATAATGACTACCCATAGATGAATGAAATGTGTCCCTTATTTTAAAAAGCAATAAATCATGCAATGTCGCATTAGCTCTGCAAGTATGGATGTCCCTAATACACTACGATTGGTCTCACTTTTGTTTTGGGCTATTTTGGGCACCTTAGAAAAAAGGATCGTGATGTGGGGACATATTTGATGATGTGGACCTAAAACCTTAGTTATAAGTAGCAGACTTGCCAAGTAAGCTAGTGTAAGAAAATGGGAGTGATTGAAATTTCCATGTAGAATTTTGAGAAGCATGAAGTTAGGGTTCTCAACTACTCATTCCTCTCCCCTAGCACATGACTTCACCTTCCTATCATGGACTCGTGATTTTGAGATTATTATTGAAAGATCTTGACAAATTATAAATATAGTTCTAAGACTAAGAGTTCAATCCTCTTTCATATTATTTAAGAGAAAATAACATCACTATACACTTATAGTTTTTCTATAGGTTCCCTCTTGAGGCTTCATTCAATATTATCATTTCAAAGAACAATAAGTATTCTTTCCTTAAGTATCGGTTTGTACGACCAACTGCTACACACAAGCCCAGGAGAAGATTAATCCACAATACAACCTCCTTTACATTCACCATGCACACAAGAATAATACTTTAAAAACATCCACCCCATAGCAGATATCTTCACCAAAAAGAAAAAAAGCTAAGAAAATAACCTCTACCATAATTTCACACATTGAAAGAAGACCATTAAGTGCCATTCCATAAAATGAACATATGCTCAACATAATGGCCTCTAAAAAATGTATTCCTTAACTGCTTCATGGTTAGTTTTTTAATATCTTAGAGAGTACAAGTTACAAAATGACCTCTTCCATTGTATGTTTAATCTTTATAACAAAGAGAGTTAGAAAAACAAACTTCTACTGTATCCTCATTCTACTATGCCTTTCTATTTTTCTCCAAACTAGCGGGAATAATGCCCTCGTATATATCTGCTCAACGATCCTTACTTACTTGTTCAAGGGGAAATCGTGGATGGCATCTTTCACCATTCCTACCCCTAAACAAAAAGAGTACAATCTTAATGAGGCTAAGATTATTGTTCATAGAAAACTCCACTTTGGAGTTCCCCTATACATGTTTTGATGACATGTTCTCTCACATAAAAATAACTCTTGGAAATGCAATGAAATCATCTCCTAAACATTTAGGGAGTGATTAGTATTATTTCCCCATCCAAGATTATGGAAATATTTTCATATTAGCATTAATAATATAACACTAATAGTTATTTTATTAAAACTAAAAATAACATAAGCAAAGGTTTTCAAACATAACAATATAGACCTATATAATTTTATAGTTGAACAAGAACAATGAGAAACTCATATTAACATCATCTCTTGAATATTAATAGATACTAAAATATAGGTTGACTGTAGATTGGTTACATACTGATGACAATACTCCATAATATTATCTTTTCGATAAAACTGGGACAATTAACAACATACTAATATTTAGACATATGAGCTACATGAAGGTATGTTTAACTCAAGATGGAATTCACCTATTCATGTCAAATTTTTATTTACATCTCTCTAGTGACATACATTATCTCCATTTGGGAGATAATTTTTTTTCTTGCATTGAACTTAGAAATCCATCACAACATTATTTCCATTAATATACATGAACTATCACAATCACTAATCAAAAGTAGTAATCATCACAATTCTCTGATTCTTTAATGAATAACAATGCAATTTGAATGTTATTATATCTAAACATGAATTTGAAGTAAAATCATTGATTCATTCATATTCAAACACAAATTTATTGCAAATGTTATAAGTAACTATAACCCAAAATTTTGGGTGTGACTCTTACCATTAGAGAAATTCCCTTGTACAGTTGCAAATTTCCTTCCATCTCCCTCTTTCTCCAAATGATTCTTCCCATGTTGGTTGTGTCATTATACTTCACCTCTCCATTAGGATCCTTTTGAGCTTTTAGGCTTTATAGACCTAGATGGATATCCATTTTCACAATATGATTAGATAATACATAATTAAGCCAATATTTTCTTGGAAAGCTTTAGAACAAAACATGAAAATTGGCTAAGTTCCTTGTACAACTTCAAATCTAGTCATGAGAAGACAAAATAATTTAAATTAAGTTATGCAATTCTTGAGATTTTTCTTTTTAAGTTTTCCATGGAGCTTGAATTGATCTAATCTATCAATACCGATACCTATCTTTAGCTATAGAGTTAAATGGTCATGTAGAGTCTCTCCACAATAATTTAATATATTTCAATGTATAGTTTGCATTACTACCTTGCAATAATATGTTATGGAAAATACACACATTTCGACATCAATTTTTTAGCTTCCTAGGGTGAATCACTACACACAAAATAGAAGAGCGTGTATAATTTTAGTCTAATGTCTCAGCTCGAAATTAATGTGCATCATTTCTTGGATTTATGTAACCTCTTTTTAACAGTTTTCTTTTCTAGACAAAGAAACGCAACAAAGTCGAGCAACAAAATGAAGACAAATTCGACAAAAGCAATGCTCTAAGCCATCATCATTATCCTGATATTCCTTAAAAATTATTAAAAAATAAATTCAAATACTTTTAACACTCAATCTATTGCTTGCATGATTCCATGGATTCATGCCAGTTGTCTAGAGTAGAGATCTTGGAAATTTTGACAAAAATACAAAATATTCAACTTAGTATATATTAAGCTGGTGGAAACTTGTTAAGTTGTGATGGCATGTTTATCTACAATTGGGACCAAACAAAAGAATCACCAATTATAATAGGGACTTTTATGTATCGTTTACCGTTAAGTCCATTACTAAACTATTTGGGCAGAGATTTAGCTGGAACATCGTTATAGCGTAACTTATACGTCCAATTTTGATTCGACTACAAGCCTAAGTCATTGACTTATAGAGTATGTAGTTTAATTATGAAAACAAAACATGACCTTTGGGACTTTTGTATCAAATGGTTTACTGGCTTATACTTTATTGGGATTTTCAAGCATTTAATTGTTTGGAGCTAAGTGAGATTGGAAATTCGCCTTCATTAATCTGGAGACTCTCAAACAACAACTTTTCCAAGCAAGACAAAGAGAGAAAAAATTAAACGAGAAGTTGCAACCTTCATTTATAGAGAAACCCTCTCGAAGAAGGCTTGTTGTATGTGAAAAGACAAAGCGTTCATGTCCATAACAAATTATATTTATGTCTAACCATTTTTTTTTCTTGGGCCGTCATATAATATAGGGCTTTGTAAAGTGATGTGATTATTATTATTATTATTTTTATTCAAGAAGATTGGAACTTAGTATTATCTGGGTGTCTACAATATGACTCTTGCTATTACACCAAATTCTTTTTGGTAATAATCTAATTATTTGACTAATGTTGGTTTTCAAAATTTGTTTCCAAATTGCTTTTCAAAACAATGCATCGTATTTTAAGAAAGATATTTATGTAGCCTTGAGGCATCTGCATTTTGTTGGCTTAACCCTACCTTTAGTTATCTTCACCTTAGTTTCTTTAAGATTCTATAAGTTTGCTTCTATAAGTGTCTTGAATTTTAATGGTCTACTTTCCAGTTATTAGTCTCAAAGATTAATGTTCTCAACACAATATAAATTGCAATTAAATATCTCATTGGAAATCTAAACAAGCAATATAATCTATGGTATATTCTCATTTCTCTATTAAAAAAAAATTCATTTTATTTGTACATTTATTCTGATTGGATATCATAATTTTCCTTAAGGTTTTTGCTGAAAATTTTGATAAAAAATCTAATCCTCCGAATTAGGATGAAGGTGAATAAAAAATCAAAAGACAATCATAATGTTCATTTGGAGTGTGGCTGGCATTCTAAAAATGGAATCTCGTTCCTTGTTTGCGCTTCTATATTTAACTCGCATAAAATTTGTAGTAGAGCAATAGGGTATTAAGTGAGTATGCCTCCACATTTTATTTTGGCACTTTGTATTTAGAAGCCTCCATTTTATTTATTGTGATTAGAATGAAGCAATGTTTAACTTCATGTCAGAAACATTATGCTGAGATTTAGGAATGATTAGTCACTTTCCCTAAGTTTTGCATCACTAGTCTTTGATCACTAAGCTAGGTAAACTAATTATGTCTATTTTCTTTCCTCATGCATTCTCTGTTAGAGTTATGCATATTTTTCCTATAAACTCTAGCCCTTGTTAGGAATGAATGTTGAAGCCTTTGGCAATCATTCTGTAGCAGTGGTTGTTGCATTCATGACTATGATTGTCATTGATGTCAACATAGTGATATTCTAGAGTTTAGCAGAGAAGCAGGCACAGTTTTGTTTTGTGCACATGTTATATTTCAAATTGAGTTATGCGCAGTTGATGGTATGTTCTTTGGTGTGTTATTAACCTATGGTTAACAGAACAAAAATAAATTTATTTATTCATGAAATTTATAAGCATTTTGGTGGAAGTAGTATTTTGGCAGTGTTCCTGAGTAGCGATTTTTGGTAATCGGAGGATATCTCCTAATCGGGATGGAATCTGATTCTGCGCAATTAAAGGGAAGTTTGAGACTCATTGGTGGTGACGTGGTTCATAGTGCAAACTTTGAGGTCACACGATTGGAAAGTTATTATATTTGGAAGCAGACAGTTTTTATATAATTTTGATGTAGCGTGTTGAAATTATTATTTTATATTTGGATGCTGACTCATTTGTAATTATTTGAGTGTGGTATAAAGGAAGGAATGTTTTCCTTGTTGAAAGATGGGATTGTAATAGTTGTGATATGAAATTGTGAAAGTTGTGATGCGAATATATGCATGAGGTGAAGAATAGAGCTAATTCAATGGTGAAGGAAGACTTGCCAAGTACAGAGATCTAGATTTTTGATCTTGTGTAGAAGAGAGTGTGGTTTTGGCACAGTGTGAAGGAGGTAACATATTTCATATTATTATGTTGAATAATCCTAAGATCTGTTGGACAGTGAGTTCAGAGATCTTGCCTTGAAGCTGTTTGGGTAGTGGGTCCTTCTATCTCCTATAACTCCTAACAGGGTTAGAATCTTGTAATAGGGATTCAAAATCTCCTAACAAAGATTCATATGTACTGAATGTATTTCATAAGACTCCTGATAAGGTCCATCCTCTCACAAGGAACTTTCATATTAGTGCATCATTTTGTGGGCATCATTCCCACCGGGGTTTACTCTTTGATCAAGAGGTTCCCTAGTTAACATATCTTGTGTTATTGTGTCATTGTGTATGATTATCTTTCTATGGTTGGTTACTGCATTGATTATATGGTTTAAAGCTATTAAAGTTGATATTGAAGTTGATAAATGGTTTAATTATTAGATAACTGATTCACCCCCCCCTCTTAGTTATCTTGGGGATATTTGCTTTCTAACAATTGGTATCAGAGCGATAGGTCCTTGAAAGAGAAGTTTAACAACTTAAGGAGATCTATGGTGAATTTCAGGAAAGAAAGCCCTAAGTTTGATGGAGCAAATTTTGACAACTGGAAAGAAAAGATGAAGACACATCTCTTGTGTTTAGGACTGGTTTATTGGTTGATTACAAAAAATGAGAGAACTATAATTGAAGAAGACAGTCTTGAATCAAGTTCTAAAGATGAGGTAGATCTATTCATGTGTAACATACTTGCAAGAGAAGCACTTTTATTAGCACTTTTAGAGAATGAATACAGTTAGGTAAAAGGTTTAACTAGATCTTATGATATTTGGAAAGCTTTACATTCTACTTTTGAAGGTGATGAACATGCAAAGAAAGCTAGGTTAGATAATTGGATTTGTGCATTTGAAGACATAAGAATGATAGAAGATGAATTTGTTAGAAGCTATATTGGTAGGATGTCAGAAATTGTTGTAGGAATAAAGTCTTGTGGAGGTGAAAAGATAGAGAATGAAGTAATATGGAAGATTTTGAGAACATTGACACCGGTATTCAGGAAGACTACACAAATGATTGAACAAGTGATACCTTGTACACCAAACTTTTCAAGAGAGACTCTTCATGGAAGATTGGAAGTTGCAGAGATGAATTTGAGATTATTAGGAGAACTACCTAGAGTGGAGACAGCATTCAGTGCTCTTAGCATCAGACCTACTTTGTCTAGAAGTACAAGTGTGAATGGAGATTATGCCAGCAGTAGCATATCCAAATCTGATGAAGATAAGAAGATTGAAGAAGGTATTGCCTTGCTTGTGAAAAGAGAACCAGATGGTAAGAAAATCTTTAAATGTTGGACATGTCAAGAATATGGTCATTTTGCATCTAAGTGTCCTAAGAGAGTTAAGAAGTATAGAAACAATTTTAAGCCTAGAAGATCTAAAGAATGTTATTATGCAAATGATGAATAAATTGAAGTAGGAATTGAAAGACATTTGAGCGACAATGATAATGATAACTTTGATGACATAGGATTTGTAGCAATTAAGGAAGAAAATTTTGAATCTAATGTTAAGGAAGAGAAAGCCTTAGTTTCCCAAGTTGAAAATAAAGCTGATTGGATTATAGATAGTGGTTGTTCACATCATATGACTAGTGATAAAGGAAAGTTCATAAAGTTTAACAATTATGATGGAGGAGTTGTTAGAGTTGGTAACAATGCACCTTGTTTGATTAAAGGTATAGGATCTATTACTCTTGATGGAAAGACTAATATTGATGAAGTTTACTTTGTTGATGGATTGAAACATAATCTTTTGAGTGTTGGATAGTTAGTGGATAAGGGATATCAAGTTTGGTTTACTGAGAAAACTTGTGTGATTAAGGATAAAGATGGAAATCTGATTGGAACTGGATCTAGAACCAGAGATAATGTGTTTCAATTGAACCCTATTGAGATGACATGTTTGATGACTAAGATTGATGATAGTTGGTTATGGCATAGAAGGTTTTGTCATATAAACTTTGATAATATTGTGAAAGTGAGTTCTACACTCGCAGTAAGAGATTTACCTAAGATTATGAAGCCTACTAACATGATTTGCAAGGAATGTGTGATGGCTAAGTGGAAATGGAGTTCATTTCCTAGCAAGAAGTTCACATCTACAAAAAAGTTGGAGATTGTTCATACAGACTTGAGCGGTCCTACTAGGACTAGAGGATTCTATGGAGAAAGGTATTTTATGATTCTTGTTGTTGATTTTACAAGAATGATGTGGATTGCATTTCTGAAAGAAAAATCTAAAGCATTTGATAAGTTTAAGGTCATGAAGAATAAAGTTGAGAATGAATCAGGGATGAGGATTAAATGTTTGAGATCTGATAGAGGTGGAGAATTTACATCTAAAGAGTTTAACACCTTTTGTGAAGTAAATGGTATTAAGAGACAATTTTCAGCTCCTAGAACACCTGAACAAAATGGTATTGCAGAAAGAAAGTACATTTATGTTTGATTTCTCAAATTGAACCTAAGTCTACTAATGAAGCTTGTGAAGATGAACTTTGGATTAAAGCTATGAAAGAAGAATTGGATCAGATTGAAAAGAACAAGACATGGGAATTGGTCCCTAGACCTAAAGACAAAAATGTGATTGGAACTAAATGGGTATTCAGGAACAAGATAAATGAACAAGGAGAAGTAATTAGAAACAAAGCAAGATTGGTATGTAAGGGATACTCACAGCAAGAAGGAATTGACTATGAAGAGACTTTTGCCCCTGTGGCAAGACTTGAAGCAGTAAGAATATTTTTGGCTTATCCAGCATTTAAGAAATTCAAAGTGTATCAGATGGATGTGAAGTCAGCATTTCTGAATGGTGAATTAGAAGAAGAAGTCTACATTGAGCAGCCTGAAGATTTTTCTTTGACTCAAGAAGGAGACATGGCATGCAAACTAAAGAAAGCATTGTATGGACTAAGGCAAGCACCTAGAACTTGGTATGCTAGATTGGATAAGTATTTGTTAAAATTGGGATTTACAAAAGGAACAACTAATAGTAACTTATACACAAAAGAAATTGAGAATGGATTGTTAGTTATAGTTATTTTTGTTGATGCCATTATTTTTGGAGGAGAAGATGAAGCTAGTGACAAATTTTCTAATGAAATGAAGACAGAATTTGAAATGAGTATGATTGGAGAAATGAAATACTTTCTGGGATTATAGATAACACAAAATAAAGATGGTATCTTTGTAAGTCAAACAAAGTACTTGAATGATTTGTTGAAAAGATTTGGTATGGAGAATTGTAAACCAGTTGGAACACCTATGGTTACAAGACATAAACTATCTAGTAAAGATGAAACACCAGCAGTTGAGCAGAAGAAATACAGATCCATAATTGGTGGATTGTAGTACTTGACACACACTAGACCAGATATACAACATTCAGTTGGAATGGTAGCAAGATTTCAAGCTAAACCTAGAGAGTCACATTATGAAGCAGTAAAGAGGATATTAAGATATCTTAGAGGCACAATGGACTATGGATTGTGGTATGAAACTTCTGATGATTTTACCCTATGTACATATACTGATGCTGATTGGGGAGGTAGCATTGATGATAAGAAAAGCACCAGTGGTGGAGCCTTTTTTCTTGGAGGAAGATTAGTTTCTTAGTTGAGCAAAAAGAAGAATTGTATCTCACAGAGTACAGTAGAAGTAGAATATGTAGCAGCAGCAAACAATTGTAACCAGATAATTTCGATGAAGCAAATGTTGAAGGATATTGGAATTCAATTTGATGAGTCTGTTGTTATACATTGTGATAACACTAGTATAGTTAGTATGTCTAATAATCCTGTATTACATTCTAAAACTAAGCATATAGAGATCAAGTATCATGTTGTAAGATAGAAATTTGTTGAGAAAGAAGTCAGGCTGTAGTACATAAGCACAAAGGAGCAGATAGCAAATATATTTACAAATCCTTTGCCTAAGGATACATTTGAGTATCTAAGAGGTATGCTTGGGGTTATGCCCCAATCTACTCTTGATTAAAGATGCAGATGGTTGCATCTGTCCAGTGGTTTATGGCCCTATCTATTTTTTCGATTGGATGTTGGTACTTCCTCTATGGGGGAGTATGTGTATCTGAGCTGAGTCATGAGGACTCTTATGAATGTATTTTCTAAACAATGTCTTTTGACATTGAGCTATTGTTTGACATAGTGATGGAATTTCTGTCATTGATTTCAATGGAGGAGAGAATCATGAAAAATATTCAGGAACTACATTTGTTGGAGAGACTGAATAGGAAAATGAAGCAAGATTTGATTGATGAAGAGCAACAGAGCAGTTGAGCAGCAGTGATTGGATTTTTGGAACATTGGATGTTTTTCATCTATGTTTCCATCAATGCCAATGGGGGAGATTGTTAGGAATGAATGCTAAAGCCTTTGGTAGTCATTTTGTAGTAGTGGTTGTTGCATTCATGACTATGATTGTCATTGATGTCAACACAGTGATATTCTGGAGTTTAGCAAAGAAGCAGGCACAGTTTTGTTTAGCGCACATGATATATTACAAATTGAGTTATGCACAGTTGATGGTATGTTCTTTGGTGTGTTCTTAACCTATGGTTAACAACACAAAAATAAATTCATTTATTCATGAAAGTTATAAGCATTTTGGTGGAAGGAGTATTCTGGCAGTGTTCTTGAGTAGCGGTTTTTGGTAATCGGAGGATATCTCCTAACCGGGATGGAATCTGATTCTGCACAGTTAAAGGGAAGTTTGAGACTCATTGGTGGTGACGTGGTTCATAGTGAAAACTTTGAGGTCACATGATTGGAAAGTTATTGTATCTGGAAGCCAGTAGTTTTTATGTAATTTTGATGTAGCGTGTTGAAATTATTATTTTATATTTGGATGCCGACTCATTTGTAATTATTTGAGTGTGGTATAAAGGAAGGAATATTTTCCTTGTTGAAAGATGGGATTGTAATAGTTGTGATATGAAATTGTGAAAGTTGTGATGCGAATATATGTATGAGGTGAAGAATAGAGCTAATTCAGTGGTGAAGGAAGACTTGCGAAGTACAGAGATCTGGATTTGTGATTTTGTGTATTAGAGAGTTTTGTTTTGGCACAGTGTGAAGGAGGTAACATATTTCATATTATTTTGTTGAATAATCCTAAGATTTGTTGGACAGTGAGTTCAAAGATCTTGCCTTGAAGCTGTTTGGGCAGTGGGTCCTTATGTCTTCTATAACTCCTAACAAGGTTAGAATCTTTTAACAGGGATTCAAAATCTCCTAACAGAGATTCATATGTACTGAATGTATTTCATAAGACTCTTAATAGGGTCTATCCTCTCATAAGGAACTTTCATATTAGTGCATCATTTTGTGGGCATCATTCCCACCGGGGTTTACTCTTTGATCAAGAGGTTCCCTAGTTAACATATCTTGTGTTATTGTGTCATTGTGTATGATTATCTTTCTATGGTTGGTTACTACATTGATTATATGGTTTAAAGCTGTTAAAGTTGATATTGAAGTTGATAAATGGTTTAATTATCACATAACTGATTCACCCCCCCCCCCCCCTCTCAGTTATCTTGGGGATCTTTGCTTTCTAATAGCCCTTTTATTCTTATTAGCATTTTTGTTTTTATCACACATTTTGTGCTAAATGTCTAGGCACGTCATTGACATTTTTTTATATTATGTGTGCATTTGGAAAAGTAGTAGTCTCTTTATTGATTCAAAGCTATAGTTAGTGTTGTTTATTATCCCTAGATACTCCCCTCATAACTTTTTGTATGTAGAATAGAGTTGGAGTTAGTTTAGTTTCATGCCTATTGTAATTTGGTTCAAAGGGTGTCATATTTTAACTCTAAATTTACAATGAATTGAAACTATAATGTTGGAGATACAAACCTAGTGTGAAAGTTTTGTAGGATTAGTAAACATTGGTACTAGTAATCAACAACAATATATGGATATAGGTTTATCGTCTATTCTTGGAACTCAACTAGGTTGAACTTCTTCTCAAACATACATTATTAATTTCTAAGTCAACAACTATTACTTTTTCATCTTACTATTACTAAAAGAACAATCTCACATGATCCACAAATGACATTCTTGATTTTACACTTATAGAGTTTCTTGGGTTTCGCTAAAACCCATTTACTATAAGGTAATTTAGTCATGGTGAATACAAATATAAAAAAACACAAATTGTCTAGTACTAAGGTCACCTCAAGTATGAACACCCTTTAGTGCAATGAATTTTTTTTCGACCACTCAAATAACTATCATTGTAAAATGAAGTAGAAGTGGTCAAAGTATTTACAAGCACCTACAACTACACTTATCATTACCCCTCTTGTTTAATCCAATTTTTTTGAGATAATTAAGCATGGATAGTGTTCTTTGTTAGTCCATTTACTTGGCCTCCCTTACATGGGTTAGCCTAACATTCAAGCCTTGTGCCCAAAAAGGGTTATTTGTACCTATACGTTGTGGTCAACAACAATAGTGATAACTCACCCAAGACATTTCCTATGAAGGTTTTTTTTTTCATCTATAAAATGTGTATCCCTTGAAATTATAAGTTTTTTATTAGTAAACTATGAGTTTGATCTAGTGTATATTTTATAAGGTGATAGCCATATCATTATTTTTCCTTTTTAAGAACCAATGTGTTTCTTTTTCAGAAAAATCTTGCAAACCAAAATCTAAAGATCCACATATAGGGAAAACTTTAAGAAACCCCCTCCCTAGAAAAGGTGTAAAATCTTGGTGAATCCTACATTGTTTTGGACAGAAAAAATAAATATTGTTGGCCAATTTTTTTAATTTGAAAGGAAAAAATATTAGTTTGTACAAGTGATTTTTTTTGAATTGTATGAAAATTCTATAAAATCCTAGCGAATCTTTCATTGTTGAAGAGAATTAGGGCCAAAAGTACAAATACCTAGAAAACATCATTTCACCATTATTATTATATGGATCACAATTAATTATCAGACTTGAAGGTTAAATTTTTCAAAACTTTTATTATTTCAATTTTCCTCCAAATTATTGAATGGGTGTTTGGGGATAGCGCCCCTAAAAGCTCAAACAACTTTTATTATTTTAGTTAGGTGTCCTGAGTTAATTTTATATCATCAAATATATATAACCCTATTTTTTATAATTGTTGGATGATCCTAAATCAGTGGCATAAATCCTATTTTAGGCTAAACTTTTAGAGCACACCAAGTTCCAGAGAAAGTCTCTGAAATAAAGATCTGTCCGCAATCAAATTTATTTCTGGCCAAAGTTTGAAAGGATAAAAAGTTCCATGGAAAGTCTCTAGAATAGAGACATGTGTCAAAACTATGTACATAACATGTACCCTAACTTGAATTTTGACCACATCTTGGCAAATATGACCATCGATTAAGACAAGCTTCGAAAATTGTAGGCAAAAATATTGAATTTACCATGTGGAAAAATTAGATTCAACTGGCAAAGTCATCGCTGAAGTACAAATAATTTCATATCACTATTAATGATTGGCCTATGAACGGGACCCAATTTTTATCAAGTGCAGGCCACATGGCCACTCCGAAAGTCTGATTTCTTTATCCAAATTCTGGGTCCCCAACGAGTGACATTCACCAATTAGAGAATATTTGCCACTAAAGTTATTCCTAGCCACATAGTTGATCTTTTTACTATAATTTAAGGATACATTATTGTATAGTCCTAAATTGTAACAACCTAACTTACGTTGAATTTTAGGATCATTTTTTCCCTACTATAGTGCATTTTCTATTGTAGGACCTCATATAACACTTAAAGGATACTTAAATCCAAATATGGGTCCTCCACCACCTTAAATCTTCCTTAAAATTGAGGTTGGCCATAACTCTTAGGCATGTTTTCTCATTTTTCATCCAATCCCATAATTGATTTCGTCACCTACAACCTATCCACTTATTTTTGGTCTTTTCAACCTACTCTAACACTAAAATGAGTTATCATTTCTTTTCCCTCACCCACCTCATTCCCTAGCACCCATATTAAATTTGGACCCAGTCTTCCAAGTACAGATGGCCATTGATGATGTAGTACCAAGGAATTGAGCCCAATTTTTTCCTTGAGCCCTGTACACATATTTGAGACAAAAATAAGGACTCATGGAACTAGATTGCTCAAGATTAATTCCCTAAAATGAGGTAAAATATATATAAACCACCCACCTCTCATCATTTGAAAAGACCCATTTATGCATTCATGAGTCCATCATCAAGAATCCATTATTGAGCCATGAATCATTCAAGATATCAAGTGCAAGGAAGAAAATGAAGCAATCGAGAGCCATCAAGTTTAGGCATTCAAGACTTCATTCCTTTCAATCAAGAAATGTATCTTCTTCTATGTACATCTAGATTCCTTTCCACATTAGAGGAAAAGAAAAATAATTTTCTATTAATGAAGGAGATCCACATTCATTCATCAAGTTTCGTTCTTATTCTCTCCAATCAAATATTGAGGTGAATTATAACATCAATTCCATGAGGTTTTATATTACATGATTTCCATTGGATTTTTTGTGTTCAGTCAAAGCTATTATATCAACATACTTGATCTAGCCTCTGTTACATGATAGCACACTTTTCCTTTCATTTCATTTCAAGGTTTATTCCTAAATAGGGGTTTGAATGAGGCAAACCCATTTTCAACCTTCTTCCCCATTTTTTGTGTGTGCAAAAATAGGTTGTGGAGCCGTCAGATCTTTTCTAGGAAATACAAGAATAATTTCTCATTTCATAAAAGTTTCACCTAAAAGTGCTAGGTACAAATTGACTTTCACCTTGTCCCTGTTATTTTTATCTAAAATTTTAAGAGCGGGTCAGTTTCATCTTCTGATTTCAAATTCTGTTATTTTCAGCTCAATATTAGATAAAATAAATCTATTTTGATCATCTTTTTAGTGACTTCTTTATTAAATCTAGTTCATTATTTAGTCATTCTTCCACTTTTATAATTTACACAGTCCAAGGCAGAATAGATCTTATTCTCGTTAAGATGTTGAATCAACCCTTGAGCCTAGTGGGGATATTATTTCTTCCTAATGTGCAAAGGAAAAAGTGGGGAGTAATTTAGATCATAGGATTGTTTCCCATTTCCCATTAGGAATTTTGGTGAATATGACTATAACAATTGCATTCTGATTTTGGTGTTAGATTCAATTTTTTCAACTATGGAATTTACTAAATTGGATTGGTGTGTGATAAACTATGTTGTTACATTTCTTCTTACCTCTATTTATCAAACACATGGAGTGAATCATAATATCTTTCATTTTATTTATTTTTTTTAAGCAAAAGTGGTATAACCACCATATTTTATTATTAATCTGATTCAATAACTCCCCCGTGGAAGAACTAGTAAGAAACCCCAGGATCATAGTTATATACATGCATATATCTGAGGATATATAAATACATAAGTATTACAAATTTCAAGCAAAACAACGAAGACACTAGAGACATTGACTGGAATAAGTTCATCACATTACAAATGCTCCACAAATGAGAGTCTAGTATGTTGAAGGACGTGGATGCCAGCAAGGCAGTCATTAATCTTCCCTGTCCACCGTACTTCTTTCTATCACAGGTTTTCTCAATG
Source organism: Chamaecyparis obtusa (assembly GCA_027943335.1). Taxonomy (NCBI): domain Eukaryota; kingdom Viridiplantae; phylum Streptophyta; class Pinopsida; order Cupressales; family Cupressaceae; genus Chamaecyparis; species Chamaecyparis obtusa. The sequence goes on from BSBK01004826.1 coordinate 173,824, forward strand.
CCTTGTCGCATGATCACAAGGCATCTCTCTCCTCGCTTGCAATCATGTGACCACACTCCTTTCCGCCACTCTACATTAACTGCCCCAGCTACCATCCATCTTCCGCACCTACCATCAGTTGTGCCACGTGCCTTGTCACATGATCGCATGGCTTCATTCCCACCCATGTGATCATGCGACCTCTTTACTTGCCCAGCTTTTTGTGAGCCGCAACCATCGAATTAAATGCGACTACTTTTCCATATGTGAACTTGCGATAGTATTGTGTGGGGCCCTCTCCTTTCACCTTTTCGCATGATCGCATAGCCCTTGTTTGGTTTATGCGATCATGCGACAATCTCAAATATTATGCGCTGCCTAAAGTTTTTGGCCAGGCTCTTTTCTTTATGCGATAACTGTGCAAATGTTTCAAAGTGTGTGGGTCCCCTCTATTGCTCTTGTCGCATGATCGCATGAGCATTATTTTCATCATGCAATCAGCTAGTTTTCATCCGCCAACTATTGTAATAAATGTAGTACATTTTATATTCCCTTTTCTCTGACGTTTCTCTCATTCAGATGTGATCTAGAGCATTTCGACCTCTTTACTTGCCCAAGTTTTTGTGAGCCGTAACCACCGAATTAAGTGCAACTACTTTTCTATATGCGAACTTGCGATAGTATTATGTGGGGCCCTCTCCTTTCACCTTTTCGCATGATCGCATAACCCTTGTTTGGTTTATGTGATCATGTGACAACCTCAAATATTATGCGCTGCCTAAAGTTTTTGGCCAGGCTCTTTTTCCTTTTGCGATAACTGTGCATATGTTCCAAAGTGAGTGGGTCCCTTCTATTGCTCTTGTCGCATGATCGCATGAGCATTATTTTCTTCATGCGATCATGCGACCAGCCTATTTTCATCTGCCAACTACTGTAATAAATGTGGTACATTTTATATTCCCTTTTCTTTGATGTTTCTCTCATTCGGATGTAATCCAGAGCATTTCAAGATCGTTCTACAGGAAGTATATATTGTAAACAAAAGGAATGTTTTGAAGTACAGTCATATATAGAAATATAGATGATATTCTAGGCATAGGAATCTCTAGGCACAATCTGTAAATCAAAAAATTTGGCATTAATATATGCTCTGTTTACTCTGATTTGTTATCCAACATTGTAATGTGTGTATCTTCCTCCATCAAATTGCTCTCTTCCCCAACAACCAGTTGAATTGGATCCCTTATTACTTGCGACTTCACAGCCACAAACACATGTGTGCCAATGAGCTTGCAGATGGGGAAATATATATGCATCTGTTAGAGAACAAACTTCACATCCAGACATTTGAGGCATCAACTGCACAGGACACTATTTCTCAACTATAGATTTCCTTGCACTTGGCATCATAATTAATAAATGAATCATCATTAATAGCCACCAGTTCATACCCATCACAACCTTTGTTTGCCAGATGGTCTGCTAGTCTATTACCCTCTCTAAGCATGTGAGAGATCTGAACTTCTTGAAATGAATCCAGTAACAGCCAAATCTGCTGAAGGATGTATGATAGTTTCTAGTTGTGGGATATTCTGCTTATACATGTAGATATAATCACTATTGAATCTCCCTCTATTTGAATCTGACGGAAGCCTCCATTTTTTGCTAGTATTAAGCCTTCTAGTAATGCCTTGGCCTCAACCATATTGTTTGTGCCATCAAGAAGCGGGCAGCATTTTACTGCTAGTAATATTCCTTGAAAATTCCAGATACAAATTCCCACCCCTAATTTACCTGGTTTCCCTCTTGAAGAGCCATCGAAGTTAATCTTGCTAAACCCTTTGGATGGCGGCATCCACTTAATCCCTTCTCTGTCTAGCATTTTGTTTGGTTTTGGTTGGTAACACCAACCAAAGGGAGCATGTATTTGTTTCCACTCTCACAATATAGATGAGTCCCATGATGTCATAATTAGATTATGTCTAAGCTTATTATGGCTAGCATTAACTAGTTCTGATATCGATCTTTCTATTTGAGCTGTGACCACTTGGATTGTCGAAAATTGTCTGCGAAATATTCTTTTATTTCTCTCCCACCAAATTGCCCAGACCACTATTGCTGGAGTGTAGTTCCAAATTGCTGAAAAAAGGGAGGATGAATATAGTTGTGGCCATGAGTCAAACAGGTCCCTTAGCTTGCATGGAAGAGGAGTTGGATATTGTAACTTTCTAAGGACAAAATGCTAGCATTCTTGAGCAAATTCACATTTTAAGAATAGGTGGTCTGTGTCTTCTTGATGATTATCACAATGCAGACAATTAAAAGGCTGAGCTATATTAAGTCTCTAAAGCCACTCGCTTGTTAATACCCTATTATTCAAAGCTAGCCAAGAAAAGCAACCTGCTTTTGGTAATGTTAGATTATTCCAGCAGAAGGAATAAGCACGGGATGGTTGCTTGGTTGCGTCTCTCTGCTGAATAAGTTTATATCCATCCTTAATGTTAAAATTCCCATCTGCCCCCGATGCCCAAATCAAATTATCCTCCAAGTTTGATAAGTAGATCAGTCTTTGAGACAAGATTTTTTGAAATAGTTGAATCTGTTGTGGTGAGAGAGGTAGTTCTTGGGGGTCTTTCCAAATTACTTTCCTTGAGTGCAGGCATAAAGTAGATACATATCCAATTAAGTGAATACCCCAAACATCTTCTAATACAGAGATAATATCCTCCATTCCAATGTCATTTTTACTAATCAAAGGTGGTACCCCACTCCATGAATCACGCCAAAACTTGACTGATTGACCATTATTGACTTCCCATGTAATATACTTGCATATTAAATCTCTGGAGGAGATCATGAAGTCCCAAATGGCTGACCCTTTAAGGGGGTCAGATACCGATATAATTCTAGCCAGGTTAGAATCATCTAAGTACTTGGCTTGCATAATTTGGCACCAAATATTATGTGGCTTAGAATACATTTGCCATACTAATTTGCCCCCAAATGCTATGTTTTGCTTTTGTAGATCATGAATCCCTGCCCCACCCAGCTGCTTAACTTGTGCCAATTTCTCTATCAAGACTAAAGGGATTTTCTTTTCTCCATTCATGTTCCCAGTCCATAGAAAATCTCTAATCAGTTTCTGAATTTTTTGAATGACCGACATAGGAGCCTTGAGGACTGATAAGTAATAATTGGGGATTGCTGAGAGAACTGTTTTGACTAAAAGTATTCTACCTGAGAGAGACAGCCACCTTGCTTTCCATGCAACCACCCTGGCTTTAATCCTTTCGATGATTGGTGTCCAATAACTAATTTTATTTGCCCCCATGAAAAATGGGATACCAAGGTAGACTGATGGAAGGGAATCCACTGAAAATCCAAGGAGGTTAACTATTTTATTAGATACAATTTGATTTGTATTAAACAGATATATCTTGGATTTGAGAGGATTAACTCTCTGATTAGATGCTATAGTATATAGGTCCAAGGTTTCTTTGATTTGTTTGGCCTCCCTGATGTTTGATGTACCAAATAATAATGTATCATCAGCGAAGAGTGAGTGAGTCATTGAGATATTTGTTTGACCAATTTGCACACCCAACCACTTGCCTGCCACTTTCTTCCGAAGTATGAACCTACTAAATGTCTTTGCCATTAAAATGAATAAGACTGGTGATAAAGGATCCCCCTACCTAACTCCTTCAGTAGATGAAAAATAACCCACCAGGACACCATTTATCAAAACTAAAAAAGATGCACCTGAAACACAAGCTTTTACCCATTTACACCAACTTCTTGAAAATCCAAATTTTTGTAGGACCTTAATGAGGAAATCCTAGCTAACTCTGTCATATGCTTTCATCATGTCCAATTTAATAATGAAATGTGCTGATTTACTATTGTGGATAGAATGAAGAACTTCATGAGCCACTAGAGCTCCTTCCATTGTCTCTCTACTTGGAACAAAGCCCCCTTGTGGATGCAAGACAATCTTAGGGATAAGGTACTGCATCCTTAAGTAAATAGCCTTTGTGATGATTTTATAGATAGTATTGCATAAGGATATTGGTCGAAAGTCTGCAAATGTCTTTGGATTTTGCACTTTTGGAATAATGGCTATATTAGTAGTGTTGAAGTTTTTCAACATGGTCTTGTTGGTTCTTGATTCTTCTATAACATCCAATAATTTCCATCCAATCTAGTCCCAACATACTTGAAAGAATAGAGTAGTAAAGCCATCTAGGCCTGGGGCTTTGTTCGGAGGCAAGGAAAAGACCAATTTTTTTAATTCCTGAATGGTAAATGGAGCCATAAGTTTTAAATTATCCATTGTTGAGATCATGTTGGGGATTGCCTCTAGCAATTCCTCCATTGGAGGTGGCAGTGGACAAACAATGGTAGGAGGGGTTAACAAATTTTGAAAAAAATTGACCCCTTCATCTTGTATGCTTTGAGGTTATGACAATAAGATGCCATTGTCAGCTTTGGTTATAGAGAGAATATGATTGCGCGCTGTTTTTAGTTTAGCTGATGCATGAAAGTATTTTGTATTTCTATCCCCCTCTTTTAGCCAAAGTTCTCTTGACTTCTGCCTCCAGTATTCCTCTTCTCTACTGCATATTTCCTCCCACTCCTGTACTAGACTTTTCTGAGTAGCGAAGGAGTCATTATTCATCCCTTTCTTTATAATAATGTTATATATGTCCTCTAATTTGGTCTTGACTATTTCTTTCTCTTTAAAAATATTCTTAAATATCATCTCATTCCATTTCTTGATCCATTGTTTGGTGAGCTTCATCTTGTGTGCAAACTAGAACATTTTAGTTCCATCTATCGTGGGCACTGAATTCCAACAATGCTTAAGTGAATTCAAAAAACTTGGGTGGCGTAACCACATTCTTTCAAACTTGAATGATAGTCTATGTTGGAAATCTTGTTGTTTTACTGTCATGTACAAATGCAGACAAATTGGGAAATGATCTGAACCTGGTTGTGGTAGAATTTCTGAGTGAAATGTAACATTGACTAATTTCCAGCATTGGGAGAGGAGAAATCTGTCTAATTTGATTTCTATTTGAGAGAAATCTACCCTTTTGTTGGTCCATGTAAATGACCCATTTGATGGCACAACATCCATTAGGCCATTATCTTCAACAAAATTTGCAAAGTCCTGAATTGTCCTCATTGGTGGACAAATTCCACCCATTTTTTTTGACAGTTTTAAAATGGCATTAAAATGCCCTCCAATATGATATGCATGTCTGATTGAAGTTGTAAAAATTGAGTAATCTCTGACCACAATCTCAATTTGTCTTGGGTTGCTGTGGGCTCGTAAACATTAAACAATAATATTTTAGTATCAAAACATTCCAATCTGATGGCTTACCAATTATCTTTCTTCTCAATAATTTGGACTTGAAAAAGATTAGTATCCCAGAGGATAGCCAACCCACCTGATGCACCTATCGCTGGACTATGAATAGCATTCCATTTTATCCATTTCCCAATAGTTTTGTTAAAAACCTTATCTGACATCTTTGTTTCTTGAAGTAGTATAATATCCACTTTTATAGAATCAATTTCTAGCTTGATTCTATTTCTTTTGTCAGAGGCATTGAGACCTCTGACATTCCAAGATGCTATCTTCATTGCTGACAAGGAGAACCTTTTGTTCTCCTCGTCAATCTTTTGGAAGGTGTGAACTTCCCATCTAGTGTTGATTTAATTCCAGCTTCAATTTCTTCTTTGACTATAGTGCTTTTGGGCTTTCTACCTCTTTTTTTGGTGAAGCCTTGGCTTGTGCTTGATGGAATGGTGATAGCTCAATTGATAGCGACATATTAGGGTCAAAAGCCATAGGACCTGCTCCTACAACACAAGAGGTATTGTTTGGGCCATCACATATTTCCTGATTAGTCTGATCAATAGCCAAATCTAGGTCATCATGCAATTCCTGGTCAAATCCTACTAGGTTTTCCACTGATGTAGGAAATGTGTTATTCTATATCCATTCTACAATGCGGGAGTGAACATTCTCCTCTAATTCAAATGGAGGCACCAACATACTAGCAGCATTGCTGTAGTCTTTACTAAGGTCGACGGATATAGCTTCTTTATGCCCATTAACTCTCCCCTTAGATTGACTAGTAGAATCTGGAGAAGAAGAGTCTTTAGAATCCATACTGAGCTCATTTACCACTTGAGCCTTATTATTGTCACTTTGCTAGTGCATGTTTAGAATCTGATGCTCTTCAAGCGGTTGCATATTCTCTTCTACTGGAGTATTGGTGAACCCATCACTCAGGCATTTATGTTGATCTTGTTTGTTGTACACACCTTCATACTGAAGGATCCTCTCTTCTTCTGCTATTTCAAATATTATTTTGGTAGCTAGGTCTGTCAATAACTCTTCTAAAATTTTCCTAGCTCACAGATTTACCAACACCTCTCTATCAAACACATCATTTGTAAATGGATTTGTAGCAGGAGAATCTGAAAACATTAAATGTTGTACTATGTCATCCTGACTGAAACTTGATTCTTCTGATTTACTCCAATCTAATAAGGCAGGCTGCTTGGAGGCACTCAAGAACACCATAACGATACTTATAGCCTAATAAAAGTAGATAGAAGCTTCATATGGGTAAATCTTGTTAGGCAGCACTTCAACAGAGCATGGAGAAGAAGATTTCAATTCCGCTTGCTGAGGGATATGTTATATGGAGCACTGGAAATGATTTGTACAGAAGTTATCACATACCCTCAATTGGGTTAATGGCTGGGATTGGCAATGAGTTGTGAAGTGCCCTAATTGATGCTGATATAACATGATAGTCTCCTCATTTTGAAGGTGAATTTTTTGATCCCACTTCCCCCATTTGGATTTTAGGGAAATACATTTTGGCAATTTAGAAGTCCCATCATGAAGGATACACACTCTAACTTCTCGGTGCGGCACCCCAAATGGTATTAGGTCATGCTTAGCAAAGATACCGAGCTGATTAGCAATGATTTCTACTATGTCTAGATCTCTGAATTCTAAAGGCAAGTTTGGCAAGGCAATCCAAATGGGGAAGAAAAGTGGAGCTCTATCTTGTAGTTTTAGATTAGGGGTCCATACTACAGTAAACAGTCCAACTCCTTTGCAGAACCAGCTTTTGATCTTGTGTATCCCATCCCTCATATCAGAGTTTTCAAATTTAGCAAGAAAATAACCCAACTAAATATTTAACCAAAAAACATCAATTAACCCTAGCCAATTGTCAAAGGCCCAAATTTTAATATCATTAATACATAAGCTTGTTCTCGAAAATGTACCTATTAATGCTATATTTTGGAGATGATGAATTTGATCTTGAAGAAGATGATTTGGAAAGGATATTGATGTATGTTCACGAGTCTTAGACCCCTGATGAGTTGCCTTCTGAAGAGTGCTCTGCTTCATCTGCCAAACTTGAATAGGTTGCTTAGGATTGAAAGGGGATCTATTTGTTGTGACCTGATGAGATTGCCCAGTATGTTGATTAGATATCTGCTTTGTAACCCTCAAATCTCCCTATTTTTTAGCTGGCCCCTGATTATATCATATGGCTACAGGAGATCTCAATGGCGTGCCTTCACAAATGTCCTGTATTTCTTGCTTATGGAAGCACCGATATCTACCCTGAGCTCTTTGCCTTGGCAAGAAGAGATTACCTCCCGCCTCATGAATAGAATGTGCATTGTTAAAAGGGGCTTTGAGATGTTGTATTGCGTTATTGAAACCCTCCTTCCTCTGCAACCCAGACTAGGGCTTTACTGGTACATTAGTGAATCTAGGATTCACAAAAAAAGGCTTGGCTGGTTGGACTGTTACTTTTCCATAAATATTTTCATTATGTCATCAGGATCAAAACGGGTAGCAGTGCTTCCCTTCACCCATTTTTTGTTGTGCAAATGGGACCGATTGAAAATGTGGAGGGTGATAGGGCTTACGGGAAACCTTACCATAGTGTGACAAATCTTGTTGCAGTTGGTACTGATCGAACACTTGCTTCTGTGATGGAAGCTACTGCCTGGCCCCATATGGGTATCGTTGTCTGCCTACCCCTCCATTGAATCCACTGAACTCTATGTTGGATACTCCCCTCTTCCTTGCATGATTGCAAGGCAAATTTTTACCTCTTACGATCATGCGACCTCGATCATGGGAGCGGCTATTATCCGGGTATCACTATCTGCCTTCCCCTCCATCAAATCTGATGCACTCTCTGTTGGATACTCCCCTCTTCCCCGCATGATCGCATGATATTGTTTTACCGCTTGCGATCATGTGACCGTTTTGAAATTTCATTTCTCCGCCAGTTCTTGCAGATGTAAAAAATGATTTTTTTCCATTTGGATCATATCTTTCATTTTATTATGTTTTTATTCTTCATGGTATTATTTCATATGACATTATGAGGTCAACAATTATCTTTCTTCCTTATAATACATATTGCAAAAGCTTTATCAACATTTCATATGGTTTCATCATTCAAATTTTATCAAAATGTATGAAATACATTGACAAGCCTAAAGATAATCCTTCTAATCGCACTCCTATAGTGCATACTAATCTTGATCTAGCTACTAATGATCCCTTTGTAGCGAGACCTAGACCTTATCTTTCTTATACTACCCTAATGGATAGTCTTGAGGAGTCTATTCTATGCAATTTCTAGGATGACCTTAAAAAATCTTCTTTTTATCAATACATTATTCATAACCCTAATGTTAGATATTTTTTGGATGATTTCTCTTTGAGAGTATTGAGTATACAAGAGAATTTTGATAATCCTTAATCTTCTTCACAACTAAAGGATGATAAGAATATGTCCAAGGAGAATAATCCTTCCTCTATTCCTCCTTATACCACACACTTTCACAAACCTCAAAATTAATTCTTCTCACCCTCTACACGAAAGGCCAATTACAACATGGGATATGATATCACCACTCAACTAGGATATAATAGCTTAGGACTTTGTATTAATGAATAACATATTAAGGTTCCTATCGACCCTCCTTCATAAAACACTATAAGTCATCTAGGTTTCACTCCTCTAGATACCTCGTTGCCTTCCTCATCTCAACCATAACCCCCACTTAAAATTCTTTTATCAAGATCATCTGTTGTCCCATCACCTTTTGATGACTGCTTGGCTTTGGCTAAAAGAATCATTTAGAGAATAAAATATGACTGTAGAATTGGAATCTATTATAGACATTTTCCAAGGAACCAAAGATATCTTAATGGTGAGTTTTTTTGTTTCTTTCATCACAGTAAAAAATACTATCTTGTTGATTCTATTTATTTTATATAATTTATTCAAGATTTGGTTCATATATGTCTTCTTTGGTTAACACCAGATCTTTTACATTTCCTTGACATACAAATTATCCTTCAGCGTATCCTTTTTTCCTATTATGTTGTTCTCCATTATTCAAGGCCCTTTGCATAATGTGTATTAAGGGCATCATAATATGAACCTCTTGTTGCTTCCTTTGGGGAAAAGTTCACAATGTTTTAGCTATTTTCCCTTTTTAAAAGGATCCATTATCCCTTTTGTGATCATCTCTTTTGTACTATGATGTCCTCCCATGCACAAACTTCTTGATTAGGATCTTTCTCCTTAGTGAGACTAGTGTCTTCCTTTAAAAAAATTTCCTTTGTTGGAAGTGTATATCTTATATAATTGGCATAATTGCTAAGTTGACATAATGTTGTATCCGTTCTCCTTTATCATCATTTCTTTATGGATTTGCATTATTTCACGATAAATTTTTTTTTAGAGGGGGGGGGTATGAGATACTTTGTCTCATTCAAGATGCCTACATATTTTCTTAAAACTAAAATTCATGCTTCAAAAGGGGCCATGTCTATCAAAAATAATATTCCATCTCTTTCCTTGATGACTGGCTTATTTTTAAATTTGATCTTCCTTTGATGCAAATATATATGTTTTACATTAGGAAACATCTTTGGTTTACAACTTATTTTTCTTAGAATTGTATATCCATTTTAATGTGACTATCATTAATGATGCATCTCATACTATATCTTTCCTTCACACTTTTGGGAAAGGGTTTCATGTCTTTCCTACTCTTTTCCTTTTTCTAAGGATCTACTTTCATGTGTGTGTGTGAAGGTATAGATATCATAGATTGTATGTGAAAATAAAAAGAGCAGATATAAGTGCATAGATTATGGTGTAGGCTATTTAGTACATTTCACTTATGAGAAAGTTGTAGAGGTTCTTAACTGGATCTTCAACAAACAATTTGTATTGATATTTGAGACTAACAGGAACTGAATTCATGCATATTTAGATCCAACTTTCTCAATTTTTTATTTTTTTTTACCTAGTAGTAAGCCTTGGTCCTAATACCAACAGTGACCCTTTCTAGCTTGTGAGCCCACTTTGAGTGGGCATTCTAGCATTGAGCCACATTTTTAAAAAATCACCTTACCTATTATTTATATTTATGAGAATTACATTTCCATGGTTTTTCCCATCTTGGATTTTCCACTTAAAAATATAGTGTTTATTGTGTATAGTTCATGTGTGTGCTTATTCATTTTCACATATGAATTGGTTAAGTGATTAAAGAATTTATTTGTTTCATCCAAATCTATTAAATTGAGACAAATTTTAATGTACAACTAATTTAGCCCTCCTTTCCCCCACCCGTCTCTTAGTTGTCTATGACATTCACTTTCTCCATTCTAACAACATATTTTGACCCTCTTCTAAAAAATATATTATTTTAATTGTAAGACTTTGCATGAAACTGGTCAACATTAATGTTTACATAAGATCACTATTTTAATTTATTTTAACATCATGATAATAGTTTCATGTCTTTGAGACATTACTTATAAGTATACTAATACATCATTCATCTTTGCATATTATATTAAAAAAAATTAGTTTTGTTACAAAATTTGTAATTTGTAATGGTATGTAAACATGTTTAATAATTTTTTAGCACTCACATATGAATGAAAGAATCCATCTTTCATTTTCCCTTTATTAATAAGTGTAACCTAAAAATTATTTTTAAAAGAGATTTTAAATATTATATTTTTCTTCATAAAATTATCTATTGCAATTACATTAAAAATAATCTATTATGAAAAGAATTGCAAATTTTTTTATTTATGATAATAATTTCATAATACAATTGTCATATTTTTTTTATTGCCTCAAATTGTAATTATATAACAATAAATAATAATTGGTAATAAATATGAAAAAAATACTATTTTACTTTTGAAAGAAATTTTTTGACCTTCTTAATTCTATATTTTTAGACATTGTAAATTAATTTTTACCTAATGAATTAACTTAATTATTAATTTCATCATTCTAACTTATCTTAATTTACCATCTCCCACTTTTTCTTTTTCTTTATAATTTGATTTTTTATAACTAATTTTTTAAAATATTCTATACCTTTTTTGATTGACTTAATTATTTAAATATACCACTGATTTTTTAGTTTCTTGTAATTTAATATTATATTAATGAATGATGTAAAATAATTTTTTTTTAATAATTATTATTGTATAATTAAAAGATTCTAAATATTTTTAATTTTTTTTACTTAATGATTTAATTTTACAAATTTTTATCATGTTTGTTTTTATTGCAATTAATATTATAATTAATTTTGTTCATACTTTAAATCCAACCAATTTTATTTTATAATGTTAACAAAATTTATTTATTTAAAATTATTTTATTTGTATTGTCATAAATACATATTTAAAAAAAATATAATCGACTAAAATAATTGAAATCTTAATAATTTTGGTTTCGCCATCATACCTATCATTAATGCATCCCTTCTTAATTATTTAATCTTTTCTTTTTAGGGTATTGTTAAAATGTTTTGATATTAGAATTACGAATTCAAATGACCTAAGATAATAAATATGTTTTGAATGACAAAACATTACTGTTTTTTTGTTTTAAAGTAGTAAATAACAATATTCAATATACATGTTTAGGATATCTATTCATAATTTACTATATGATTTATAGTTTAATGGCACTTCATAATTGATATATATATATATATATATATATATATATATATATATATATATATATATATATATATATATATATTAGATAATGATTAGGAAAAGTTTGTTGGAACATGTTCAATGTATTCTATTAAATTTGTGACTTGGTTTAATAGTTTCTTGTGACATTTTTAATTGAGATAGATAGCGGTTTTCTATACTCCCTACTAAAACTCCCATCAAACTAAATGGGTCATATAAATAGAGTAGAACACGCACGCGCGCCCACGTATCCTTTGGTAAAAAACCCACCTCAACTCCCTACGAAAAGGAATCAGCGAAATCGAAAATAGAATACAGAGACTATTAATTATTACCAATTGAATTTCAATGTGGTTTATGGGTACATTTTATACTCTGACCATTCACAGAACTAAAGCCTAACAATAACAATAAAAGTTCCGAAAGTTTCCATCCCTCTATTTAATATATGGCTTCGGCAACATAAAGACATTATACCTTCTACGACAAATGAACCCACTTGCCGACGCTTGGAATCCCGTTGTTAACCACAAACAGCATGCAGTACCCCGCCGGCGCAATAACGGAATTCGTGGGTGCCGTCACAAATGCATAGTACGTTCCGTTAACAGACTTCGGAGAAGTTGATGCCAGAATGAGCATCCTCTGGTTCATGGAAAACGAGTGAGTTGTGAAGGAAGGAGCGTACAAATGGAACCCGATATTCTGCTCAGTGTAATTGGAAACAGTGAACTGAACAGTGATGGTTTTCCCATAGTATACTGAGGAAGAAGACAAGGCGGCAATGGTGGGCCTGTAGATCTGATAGGCTCCATCCAAGTAATAGGGACTGTAAGCTTCGAGTCTGAGCTCTGTGGGATAAGTTGTTCCTAAGAAAACGTAGCCCACGTGGGGATTCGATCCCCCGACGAAGATCCGTCCGTCGGGCAAAACACTTGCGCTGGAATGATACATTCTTGGAATGGTAGAGGCCGCGAGGGTCGAGAATCGATCCCCGGGCGATGAATTGGGTCTGTATAGAAACGGAGCAAGCGCCGGATTTTTTCCGAGCTCCCAACCGGCAGTTCCACTTTGGGCTCCGTTAATTACCAGAATTTCTCCAGTGGGGAGAATTAGCATGTCACCCATGACTCTCGGATCAGGCATGTTCTCCATCGCCCAACCAGGGTTCGAATCCATGATCGCAATTCTCCCGCAGCTCTGAAGCGCCGCCAAAAAATTCCCAGCATTTGCAGAAGTGAAGGCGTTATCCGGAGCGCCGCCACAGACCAGGATCTCGACTCTTTGAAATCCATCAGAAGCCGCCAATGGCAGCATTGCAGATGACCCAGTTGACGGGTAGTTCCTCGCGCCGCCCGGCAGGGTAGGAAACGTCTTCACCACACGATTATTTTTATAATCAAGCAATATGGAGTCCTTGTTAGCAAAGACGAACAGGTTTCCATCGGACGACAGATGCAGAAAAGGATAGAGATTGTTCTCCACGTCCTTAAGAAAAGTCTGCATCAAAAACGGAAGCGAATAGTACCCTTCTCCAGACTTCTTGGGCACGAATTCGTAAGAAAAAGCACGTCGGCCACCGACAACGATGACTCTGTTATCAGGCAGAATCTGATTCGTTGCATACCATCGCTTCTCTGCAAGATAACCGGACCTCGAGTCGTCCCAATCGCATGCAGAATTATTGCAGGGCACGAAATAACGTACCGCCTTGGCGCCGTCGTTGTAGCCGCCGGTGCTCACCAGGTCACCGTTGGCCGCAAACGACCCACATGAGCACCACGTGTTGGTCATCACCATTAGAGGCCTCAGGGCATTGGTTGCAATGTTGTATTCTATGGAGTGCGCCCAGCAGTCGTGCTTAAGCGCGAGTTCGTTGTTATCGTCTCTGCATCGCCCACCGTCGAGACGGAGCTGCGAAGCCCCGTAGTCCGTCCGATCGAACATAAGAACGGTGTCTTTATGCGTCGTGGTCATATGCATCGCCGATACGCCGCCATTGCTCACCACCAGCTCCCATGACCCGCCTTTCACGTCCACTGCGCCGCCCTCCCACACATGCAACAATAACACCCCACACAACAACACTAATTCAACCATTCTCATTCTGCCCATCACGTACTAAATGATAATGGCAGGCAGACTGATTTTGTTCTTTTGCTCTTCTCCCAATGCAATTCTGCGTATTTCACCCGTAGCTATGTTTGCTGTTTAGATGTTTCCCAACTCTACAGCGCACGACAATCTTTGGAAACGTTTTGTTCTGGATGCTTTACAAAGCTCATGTGTACACGATTCTCAATTAAGACAATTATTATTTCACATGGGAAGTTCAGTCCAATAGCAGATAGGACAAGAAAGCGCGTGGAAGGGGCCGCCTTTTACGAGTTTCAATGGTAGAGAAGCTCTTGCCCTCCATATACGCACGAAAACAAAAGGTATATAAATAGACAACTTATCAAGGAGAAAAAAGTATACTTAGTTTTTTTTCTGAAAAATGTCCTCTTGATAAGTTGTCTATTTATATGCCTGAATACAATTCCGTCAACATAAGAGAATTTCGTCTGCATGCAAAGCTGTTTGGACGGGTTAGATTAATCAATGAAGGCTTAAATAAATAATGTTTAGTGGGGTTAACAGTTTATGGAACCTACAGATAGTGAGTAAAGTGATAAGTATGTAAAACTTAGAGAAGAAAAGTCTGACGGTATCTGTTTGCTTAAGTTCCTTTCCTTCCTTCTGTATATCTGAATAAAATATTTAGTAACTTTTTATTTCTTTAATTAGTTTTTTTTGGGAAGAGGTGACTTAAGGTTATTATATTTAGTATTTCAATGCAAGTTATTCATATATTCTTGTAGGCCAAACAGTCTATATGGTGTAATGACATTCCCTCTTCACTATTTTTTGAGTGAAATAACATTTTTTATGTTTCCATTCTTCTTTTCATATCATCCATCTTAGTCTTTAGTATCTAATTTGATGTTCATGTGCGTTTTTGGATTTGATTGTGTGAGTTTTTAAGCATTGACATTTCGGATCACACTATCTGATCCATCATTAAGAAGAGAAAGTGCAAGAATGTAAAAATAAAAAACACAGAGTGTGATCCGAAACATCAATGCTTAAACACTTACACAATCAAATCCAGAAACGCACATGAACATTTGAAATGGATTGTAAAAATTTGATACTATTAATCTAATTTAATGTAAATAATTTTTTCTTTAATAATATTTCTCCTTTTCATTTTATTTTTCCTTGATAAATTTTCTTTTACTATATATAAGTTAAAAATGTTCACACTATATTCTCATTTCTCTCCAAGTTACCCTGTCAACATAATTTGTTTCAATTTTTCTTGCACCTACGTTTTTTTTTCCCTCCATGTATAATTTTTCTTTCTAAGAACTCGCTGCTTGACAATTCCCTCTAATCAAAGTGGCATTTTATATTTTCTCAGACCGACGCCGTCAGCAAGTTTAATTATGCTTGTCCAGTCTGTATAAATAGGGAGGAAACGTCTAAACAGCAAACTAAAACTCATAGGTTACCAAGGGGGACACTTAGTTTTTTTTTTTAATTCTCCTTATTTATAATACTCTTTTAAAAATTTGGCACGACTTTTTTTCCATTATTTAATTCTTTGTTGTCTATTAATTTTTTCTTTATTCTTCATTTTCTTTACTTTAATTTATTCTGTCGCAGCCCTTTCGACTCTCCACCGGAAAACTCCATTTTTAGTATTATATATTTCGTTTAATCATCTGCAAAACGAGCTTTAAAACTTTAGGTGAGGCCTGACAATCTCTAGCATCAGAGTCGTCAATTTGGACAACTTTTGGATCACTGTTTCCGTCATAACCTTAATTTTTTAAATTCCGTGGGTAGAAAAATGATTGCTCTGGAACATGTAAATACCAGCGATAATAAACCATTAAAAAAATTATTCAAATTTGTCTAGATCGAAGCCTCCACTGTACGGAACAGTGTAGATTAGATTGTACACATGCGATTTCCTACGTCAATTGTTTGCCTAATATTCAATTCCAAATCTATTTCTGTTTGGTAACGTACCCACAAAGCACATTAAAATTCTATTACGTTTTCTGATCACGTTTTCCTCCGTGTACTTCAGGTAAGACTATAAGCCTTCAATGTCCGTTTGGTTGCTGGAATTAACTTGGAATAGGAAAATGGGAATAGGAAAAGTGGCATAAGTTAATTCTCATTTTGGTCTAAAATGAGCATTCATCTAATTCCAAGTTCTGAGAAGAATTAGACGAATTCTCATTTTGGACCAAAATGAGAATTAACTTATGCCAGTTTTCTTATTCCCGTTTTCCTATTCCAGATTAATTCCAGCAACCATGTCTAGTTCCATCCCAGAAAGTCAATAAGACCACAAAGTGATTAGATTGTATTGAGTTGGATGATGAGTTTGAAGATGTTTTGTATTTGTAAGGAGAACATCACTAGTAGCTAAACATCAAAATGCTATTGAATGGTAGATATTTATAAATATTTATAGTTTTATTGTTAATTATTGTATATATTTATGTTTTTTTTAAATTGAATATCGATTATAAATATTTTGGTTATACAAATATTGATATTAACTTAATAAAACCAATTTGATATGCAGTATTTTAAGAATGGGCTTAAAAATAATATTTTCTTTTGCATTGAATACAAACATTGTATTTAACAAACACGATTACAATTTCACTAGAATATGCTATAGAATCTTCCACATCTTCAATTTTGGACCTGCCTCACAAGTCATGGTGAGTCATGAGCAAGAGGGAGACCATCACTTTGAGTGTTTTGCCTCCATCCATAAACCAACAACTCCCTCTATGCCTTCCCCCTTGAAGTTGCCCTACACTTCATGAAGAGTATGGGTAAATGAAACAAAAAAAATTCATGCCATCTTAATTCTATTGGTGTGCCCAACATAATCCAATCAACCATACAAATTTAGACAATCTTATAACAAATATTGACTAGTCAAACTAGATTATGAAATCTGAGAGCCTATGATATGACTAGTGCAAGAAGAATTTTACATCACTTTGGGCAAAATTTTACTATAATAGAAACTTAGATAAGAAGTACAAGTGTGTGTCCACACACCTCCAACTCAACTTGGAAATGGCATTCATCCTATGATTTATTGCACAATTGATTCGTTTAACTAATGATCTCATTTTAACAAAGGAATAGGAATAGACATTTTTATTTTTCTATTGTTAGTAAACATCTAAGTTAATAGATTATACTTCTAACAAAGAACTCTTGTTTTGCATACCAACAATTCATGGACCTAACTCAAGTGTATAATACTCTTCTAATTTTAGCAAAATGATATTCTAACCTTTTTTACATGTTATAGCACATAATGTCATCTCTCTATCACAAACTCATAAATTTGACATTATCATTGAAAGGTCTTGACAACTTATAAATATAGAAGACTAAGAGTGTAATCCTCTTTCATATTGTTTAAGAGAAAATAACATCATTGTACACTTATAGTTTTTCTATAGGTTACCACTTGATGCTTCATTCAAGATTATCATTTAAAAGACCAATAAGTCAGAACATGTTATATAATTCATTTTGCAAAAAGTAAGCATAAATGTATGTCTATATGTGTGTATGACCAATAATAAGCATACGCATAAAAATATACGTATATGTTTAAATACATACATATGCACACACATATTTTTCTTCGACGATATAAATTCTTATAATTATTCTTTTATGTAGAAAATATAAAGAAACCAAATAGTAAACATGCTTGAAATTATCTATAGATCTTTTGCAACCTAATGTTATTTCCTTAAGTACAAGTTTCTACGACTAACTCCTACCCACAATCTGAGGAGAAGATTACTCCAAAATAAAACCTCCTTTACATTCCCTATGCACAGTATAACAATACTCTAAAAGCATCCTCTCCATAGAAAATATCTTCACAAAAAATAATAGATTAAAAAATAACCTCTCTACCATAATTTCACACACTCAAAGAAGACCTTTAAGTGTCATCCATAGAATGAAATTATGCTCAACATAATGGCCTCTAGAAAATGTATTCCTTAACTACTTCATGGTTATTATTCTTATTTCTCCAAGAGTACAAGTTACAAAATGCCATGTTCCATTGTATGTTTTAGCTTAATAACAAATATAGTTAGAGAAACAAACTTCTTCTCTTTTTTCATTCTATGATGCCTTTTTCTTTTTCTCCCAACCAATGGGAATAAGTCACTCTTATCTAGCCACATAATAGCCTTTACTTGGTTGTTTAATGAGAAATCATGGATGGCATCTTTCATTAAATTCCTACCCTTATAGGAGAAAACTGCAAACTTAATCAGGTCAAGATTATTGTTCACAAAAAACTCCAATTTAGATTCCGCTTATACATGTTTTGATGGTGTGTTTTCTCTCACATTAAAATAATTCTTAGAAATGTAATGAAATCATTTCTTAAATATTTAGTGAGTGATTAGAATTATGCCCCCATCGAAGCTTGTGGAAATAATTTCCCATTAAATATAGTAGTAATAGTTTTATATTAAGAATATAA